>OY253674.1:555217-590558 GCA_958009085.1 Protoeuglena noctilucae
CGCGTCGATGGAGCTGGACCGGCGCGGCGAGGCCGCCTCGTCGCCGCCGGCGCCGCCCGTGGCCGGGCCTTCGCCGTCGCTGGGCGACGGAGCCCCGCCTAGCGCCGGCGACTCGCACCGGCGAAGCGGGTCCTTCGTCCGCGACACGGAGGAGCTCGTGACGGCGTTCGAGGAGATGCTGAGCTCGGGCAAGATGCCGAACAAGATTGAGCACGTGCTGGCGCAGGGGGGCGTCGGGGGTGAGTGGCGGGCGTCGCGGGCGAGCGCGAGAGGTGCGTCGCGGGGTAGCGGCTTGCCCGTTCGCGTGACTGCCGTCCGCCTCCATACTGTTGCAGGGAGGAACGCCGCGCAACGACCCAGCGCGGCCAGCCCGCGGCAGGAGGGGGGCGACCGCGGGGCGGGCAGGCCGCAGGTGGCTGAGGCAATGCCCGGAGCGGAGGGTGGGTCGGGAGAGGGCGACGGCGGCGAGGACGGGGCCATCAGCGAGGGTGAGCCAGAGGTGAAGGGCCGCCCCATGCGCCGCGCCGCTGCTTGTGCCGCTGTTTCCCCTGGCCCCGCTGTGCGGATGGCCGCTGCGGTGCGCTGGTCGTGACCGGTCTTCCCCCTCGTATCAAGCAGATACCGGCCGAGGAGCGACAGCCCCCAGCGACGGTCGCGCTTCCGGGGGACACCCCGGCGGACCCCAAGATGCTGATGAGCTCGGGCCAGCAGCACCCGAGCAGCGGGGTCTCTAAGCGTCCGCCCCCGCTGGAAAGGTTCTCCACGGCCGAGGGGCATCACGAGGAGGCGCAGCCGGACGACGGGGGCTCGCTGCTGGCCACGCGCAGCTCCGGTCTCTGGTCCTCCTTGGGGGGCATCCTGCGGTGGTCCATGGGGGGCTCGTCGCCAAGTGCGACCGCTGATCCGTCTCGCCTGGGCAGCAGCTCGTAGTTTCTCTTGCCAGTCTCCCGGTTTTCTGACCCTGCCTCGTCAGCGCCGAGATCGACGCTTGAGCGTTGACGCGACCCATGGCGTAAACTGATTTGATAAGTTGCGCTTCCCTGGCTCTTGAATCGGTCGTTGGACGCAACCCTCGTCGTCCCGGGACTCGCCCTGCCTCTCTCGACCTCCGGCAGTGCCCCGACACGCGCCCGGGATCGTTGTTGATCATACGATAAGCCGAAGTCAGCGGGCGAGACGCTGCCGCAAGGGAGGCGCCAGTGCGTTTAAAACTTAGGCATCCAGACGAAATGGCGGTGGCGGAGCAGCTCAAGTACTTCAATCAGTTCCTGGCCAAGAGCGATGGCCGAGACAAGCTCCTGGCCACGGTCCAGTATGTGAGAGTCCGCGCGCAGACCCGCGGTCACCGCAGGGGAGCTTGCCAACGTTCGTCGCTGCCCTAGCCGCGGCGCGGGCTATATTCCGGCTGGCATCGCGCAAATCGCAAGCTATCGCGCAGAAAAGGATGCAGGGCGGTGTCGGAGCGACGAGAGATACCCCGTGCGGGCGCTGAGCCTGCTGGCGTCGCTCACGAACCGGTGCCTCCCTCGCTCGGCGCAGGCGTGCATGTTCATTTCGGCGGGGTCCGCCGGAGATGTCATGGAGATCCAGAAGTCCGTCGCGGCGGCGCGGAAGGTGTTCCGGATCCTGCGGCCCCTGGAATCCATCACGCCCCTCATTGCCGAGGGCTTGACCCTGGGCAAGGGCCCAGTGCACTCGGAGGTGGCCAAGAAGCTCCGGTGCGTGCATCGGAAAGGAAGTCGCCCACATCACTTTTGCCAAACAAACCGACCACCCACGCTTCCTCTGTGCATCGTGGCCCCCGCAGTCCGGCCTTCATGGCGTCGTACTTCCTCTTTGACCACGTGGGCTGGGCTGCGCAGGCCGGGCTCCTCACGGACAAGGCGCTCATCGACCGCTGCCAGAAGATCTCCACGTGGTCGTGGCTTCTGGGCTCCCTGTCGACCATCGTGATCGAGCTGACCGGTGCGCGCGGGTGCTACGGGGTGCTACGGGTGCTGGGGCCGGCTTACGCGGTCCCGTGGGGGCGTAGCAACACTGCATCATGTCGTCGCCGCTGCAGACATCCTGCGGACGGACATCCGGCGGAAGGAGGGCGAGTCTGGGGAGGAGTGGGCCGCACGGCGCAAGGCTCTGGACGAGCGGGTGCTGAGGTGAGGGACGCGGAGGCGCTGCGATACTGAGGCATGTGCGTGGACGAGCGCTGACCGTGGTCTGCTGTCCCTCCGCGCAGGCTGGTGCACGCGGTCGTGCAGGCCCTCCTCGCGGCGGGTCTCCTGCAGCTGCGACCCTGGTCCCAGCGCAAGACGGCCGTGTTCGGCGTCCTGGCCTCGGCCCTCAACTGCTACATGCTCATGCCGCCGCTGCCGGCCCCTGCCGCGCGGCCCAAGGCCTCCTAGGCCGCTTGTGCCGCACGACGCTTTCCTCACGCATGCGAGGGCTGCCGAGCCTGGAGTGCCGGCTTTCGAAGAGCTCGATGTTGAAATACCGGAGCGAGCCGTACGATGGGGACGGGGAAGTCGAGACGGGGCGCAAGGCACGCATGCGAGTGGCTAGGGAAAGCAATCCTGATACTACGAAATGTTTGGCGCAAGGCATGAGACGTGCATCGAATCAACACGCAAAAAAAGTCGCGCTGGCTTCTCCGCCCATCCTCAAGTGTCACCAAGCAACCAGCCACGAGACAGGCTCGCTTGCTCGCTGGGCATGTACATGCCGCGGGCAAGCTGCCGTTGTCACCGTTCAGTGGAAGCGGTGCTCCGGGTGGAAGTGGAGCATCTCGCGGTAAATGAGCTCCCGAAGAGAGTTCCCGTCCAGCTGGATGTCCTCGTAGTCGAACTGCGGGCCAGATTCACGGCAGGAGGGTCCATGGATGGCGGCAGCCACCAACGGGCGAGCCAGCCAGCCCGCCGCGGCGCGCAGCTCACCCGGAAAGGCACGGGGCATGCAGGCTCGTCGTTGAGGTCGTGCAGGGATGCGAGCCAGGGGTGCTGCAGGGCCTCGTCGACCGTGATACGGCGTCGCGGGTCAAACACGAGCATCCGCTTGAGCAGGTCTGCGGCGGACGGAGGAGCTCTCGGAGCTGCTTGCACCCCAACATTGCTTCGGAGGCGACCCGCCGCGCATCCGCAAGCGCTGATGGCTCACCGATGGCGAGGGCCGGGGCGTGCGGGAACATGTCCTCCCAGATGACCCCCGGGGAGGGCCCGATGCCCAGCGAGTCAATGTAGGCCCGCGCACGCTCGTGCGTGATGAAGTCCAGCTGCTCCGGCGGGGGCATGCCCAGGGCTTTGACGATCTGCGGGATGAACGGTCCACCGTCGGCACTCGCGAGCGCGATGGACAACACGCCAGGCCGCACGCCCGGAGGCCGCCCCTCACCAGCGCCAGCTGATGCATGTAGTCCTTGCCCGGGAAGATGGGCCTCCTCCCCAGCAGCTCGGCCAGGATGCAGCCGACCGACCACACGTCGATGGCCCCCGTGTACCCCGAGCACGACAGCAGGAGCTCCGGGGCACGGTACCACCGCGTCACGACGTACTCCGTCATGATTTCGTGGCCGTGGGAGCCACGCGCGAGGCCAAAGTCGCAGATCTTCAGATCGCAGTTCGCGTTAACGAGCAGGTTGGAGGGCTTCAGGTCGCGGTGCAGCACGTTGGCGCTGCGGGGGTCGCGGGCGAGCAGGGGCGGGGCTCGGGTGGCGAGCGCGGTGTTGCTGGCTGCTCAGCTGCAGGGCCAGGGCCTTGTGGCTTTCCAGAACGCCAGCGGTGCTCGCCTGTGAATGAACTTCAGGCCTCGTAGGATCTGGTAGATGAAGTACTGGCAGTGCTCGTCCGTGAGGTCCTGGTTGCTCTTGATGATCTGGTGAAGGTCCGTGTCCATGATCTCGTAGACGATGTACACATCCTCGAACTTGGACCAGTCGGCGGGCGGCCAGAGATCCAGTATCTGCGGGGTTGGCGCACGGGCAGCGTGGCGTGACGCGCTGGGGCCAGAGCGCTGGGGATCCGCGGTGGGGCAGAGGGCATCAAGGGGGCCGTATGAGTCACACGGCGCTCGCCTGGATAATGTTCTCATGGGTTTGCACAGACTGCAGGTGGCGGAGGAGCTTGATCTCGCGCAGGGTCCGCTTGGCGTCGATGACGTTGTCGAACGCCTTGCCGATGCGCTTAATTGCCATCTCTTGCCCTGCGCGCACGAGTCGAGCCTCGTTGCCGGCAGGGGGGGGCACAGCCGCACCGTGTCACGTGCCCATAGCGCCCCGCGCGGGGCAAACACCCGCGTCTCACCCGTCAGCAGGTGCCTGGCCGAGCAGACCACCCCGTACGCCCCCTTCCCGATCGGCTTGAGCGGCTGGTAGTGCATGGGGCACTCAAAGAGCTGGCCCAGGACCATGAACTGCACGCGCCTGTCCATGGCAGGCCCGCCCATGTCCTGGCCGCCGTGCATCATGTGCCCGTTGCGCACGGTCGTTCGTGATGCCTCCGCGACCGCGACGGCATGGTCCGCGCTCATCTTCCCCCCCCCCCCCCCCCCCGCTAAAAACGCCCTCCCCCTGAACGCCCCGCTGTGGCCGAAAGTCTGCGGAAACGGTCGCAGCGCCGGGTTCGGAAACACGGTGTCCCAATATGAGCCAGCAGAGAGCGACGCGGATGCCGCTGGACGCCCCGGGGGCCTCGTCATGCGCCGAGATGCCGGGCACCTATGGGCCTTCGTCACTCCGCGGGCGCGGGAGCGGGGCTGCCCGTGCAATCCGACGGTACCCACGAAACGGAAATCTAACCGGGGAACGGTCGGTCCCCGCTTCGACCGCGCCCAACGCGCTGACCTACCTTGTGCCTGAGCTCCGAGGGGTCCTGAGGCGCCGGGATCACGGATTCGTCACGAAATCGCTCTGTTCCATCCAGCGAGCCCTGCCGGAGCTCCTTGCTTTTGTTCAGCCGCGGCCCCGGAGTCAGTAGGTTAACGACCGCCCCAGCGAATTCGTTTCCCGATGCCACTGTTTTGGCAATCCCTGCCTTGCGATTCATCGCAGGTCTCTGCTGGCCTCCACGCGCGACGTAATTTTCACCTGTCTCGTGCACGAAGAAAGCCGATGACAGTCAGCCCGTGTTTGGACAAGTGACGCGTCCATGGACACCGGGAGTCCTGGGGATTCCCCAGGGGACCCTGCAGGGCCCGCCCACGGCAGCGCAAGGTGCGACTGCGGGTCAGGGGCTCACTCGCGCCTGCCGGCTCACGCTGCCGGCGCCACGCGACAGTTTCCGGATATCTCTATTCTACCGCAGAGCTGGAGCCAGCGAGAACAGGAATTCAGCGGCAGCGCGTGCCATGGCGACGCGGGACCGAAGCGTGCGATGGGACGAGCAAAACCTTGAGGAGAACGAGCGCATCAAGGCGCGACGCGTTGCTCGCTGCTAGCTGAATACAACTGCTCGAACTTGGCATCCTCGCGGGTTCCCCGCCCGCAGCATCGGACGGCCGAGTGGCGCCTCCTCTTGCCCGCAGGCTGCGCTCAACCCCCAGAAGATAGACGAGCCAAAGACGCCTTGGATGAGCCTGCGGCGGATGTCGGACGTGGACGGCGACGAAGGCTCTCTCGGCAGCCTCGTGGGCTCGATGCGGGTGCGCAGCTCTGGGGAAAGCAGCCGAGCCACCTCGGAGGGTCCGATGGCGGGCACGGGGGGCCAGTCCGGCGTGGTCCCGGACGCAGGGACAGCGCCTGCGGTCCACGGGGCGCTCCGGGTCGTGTCGTCCTGGGGCGCACATGGGGGCAGCGCCCCCGCACCGGCGATCGTGGCGGGCGGTGGGCCGGGTCCCTCCGTCGCCCATGCCCCCCGTCGCGTGGGGCTGGCAGCCGGCCCACGGGCGGGGGGCTGGGACTCGTCGGATTCTGACGAGAAGGGTGAAGGGAAGGAGGACCGGTGCGCCCGGTTCGCTGCGTTGCGCAGGGACCATTACCGCATGCGCGACGCCATGGCGAGGCGGGCGGCGGAGGCGGACGCGCGGGGTTCCGGGAACGCGACGTCGGCGTCGTCGTCCACGTCGAGCGATGGGAAGGAGGGGGCCCGGGTTGTGGCGGGGAGGGGCGACGAGGACGTGGAGATGGCGGGGGCAGGGAACCCAGGGCGGGTGCGGGTGCGGGTGGCGTGGGGGGAGTCGGGAGACGACGGGGACGCGTCCGGAGACCCACGGGCGGGGTCCGGGGCGAGGGGCGTGCGCCATGCGCGGTTTAGCGAGGGAGATGAGGCCGGGGGTGGCAGCGGGGCGCCGCATGTGGACCATGAGAAGTTTGAGCGGCACCGGCGGGAGCATTACAACATGCGGGAGGCGATGATACGGGCGCGGGCGCTCCTGGGCGATGAGGGAGAGGACAGCGAGGGCAGCGGAGGGAACGAGGGTTTGGGCGAGAGCGGTGCGGTGGGACGGGGCAGCTGGGCCGTCCCGTCGACCAGGACTGGCGTCGGTGGCGCTGTTGGTGGCCGGAACGTGGCCTGGGACCACCAGGGGCACCATGAGGCGCTCACTAGTGGTCTGCCGGTGTCGACGGCCGTGTCTGCTGCGGCGGAGCAGGGACGGGGCCCGCCACGCATGCTGCAGCGCAAGCGGAGCATGTCGGAGAAGGGGGCGACACGTGCGGTGGCCATGGCAGCTGCGCCCGCGCCCTCGGGCCGGAGCCTGACGTCGAGCTACACAGAGGAGGGGTGAGGGGTCATGCCGCGCCGGCCTGCGTCACGCGTCGGCGTCGGCGCGTCACTTACATTTATGACCCCGTGGTTCCTGGCACGCAGGGCCTTCCTGTCCGAGGGTCTCGGGCGCGTGCGGCACGACAAGCGCCTTTCGGACGCTCTGGAGGACTCCCGGCCAGATATAAGCGCCCCAGATGACGCCAAGCGGCCCAAGCTGGATGCGGGGACAGGGACCTTGGGGGGGAGACCCTGGACCTGACACGCTGTGCCGTGCGTGTGCATCTCGCAAGGCTACCCAATCTCTGACAATTGAAAGGCCCGCGATTTCAATGGGGCGCAGAAAAAGAAATGTTGAACAAATGGAATCTGATACCCAATCAGCGACAGTTTCACTTGCAAACGTTTGTTTCGTGCACAAACGGTGTGCCTCCGTGCACCACTACGTGCGCAGCTGGATCTCGAGCGCTCCCGGGTTGAGGGCGCTGACCGCGTACCACACGTCCGGCTGCGCGTCGAGCAGCTCGCACACGGATGGCTTGAGGCGCGCCTCCCCGTCCTGGCTGTGCAGTCCGCGGCCGACGATGGCCACCAGGCACGCCTTCGTGCCCATCTTGTTCAGGGCGCGGATGATTTTCAGGTGCTGCTGGACGGTGTCCACCGCCTCGCGGACGTGCAGGCCGTGCAGGTCGATGGTGAAGCGGTTTGCGTTCTGGCGCTCGTTGACGGCGCGGAAGATGCGCTGGCCCGCCACCTCCTGCAAGGGCGGGCGGGGGACGACGGTGACGATGAGAGGGGCGGGGCGACGAACGCGGCAGGAGCCGTGCGGCCAAAGAGTCGGGTGGCTCGAGACCTTGACATGGCACGGACCACGTCACGAACACCCCTGGGCCCCACATACCGCTAACGCAAGCACACGCGCGTCTCACCTCGAGCGTGCGCCGCTTCTCCACCACCCGGCGCTTGAGCCGCTGGAACACGTGGGCCTTGTCGGCCTTCCCGGCGGCCTTCGCCTCGGTAATTTTCTGCTGCAGCTCCGCCTCCTTGTCGCGGAGGTCCTGGGCCTCTGCACGGTGCTGGCGATAGATGGTCTCCTGGTCGTACCTGCGGCGTAAAGGGTGATGGGGTGATCGATCAGCATGCCGCCGCGAACTTGTCACCGTGTTTGGGCATGCGCGACTGTACTCCGCGCGACGTCACCTGGGAGCTTCCACGGTGCGCACCAAGGGCCCGTGCTCCGAGCGGTACTCATCTCCCGGCACGTACATCACCGGGGCCCGCGGCACGGGGCGCGCGGCGCGCGGGGGCGGGGGCGGGGGCGGAGTGGCGGGCTCCGATTTGCGCGACACGTAGCCGTAGGCCTGCAGGACGCCCTGGGCGATGGAGACGTCCCATCTCGACGTCTGCAGGACGGTCTTTAACGAGTCGGTCGCCACGGTGGGGTAGAGCTCCGCCAGGTGAGCCATCTGCGACTTGAAAAAGAGGATCCGCGCGATCAACGCAGCCCACTCCACACCAGCCACTGGGCCAAAAGCGTGACAGCCGACGCGCACGGAGAGCGCGCAATGGCTCCTTCCGCCTCGCCCCCACCTTGGCCGCGTGCTCGTCGTCAGTGGCACCGGACGGCGCAGGCGCAGCGTCCTGCCCGGCCACCCCAGCCATGCGCGCCCGGAACTGGGCCTTGTACTCCTCCACCTCCGCTTCCGTCAGCTCCACGCCCTGCTCCCGCGCCATCGCCCGCACGCGCTCCACCTGGGCCAGCAGCGCCTCCGCGGCTCCCGCCCCCGCGGCCGTCACCGCGTCCGCGACCGCCGGCACCCCCAGGGAGTCGCGCAGCAGGTCCCGGGCCATGTCGACGTCGTCCCCCGCGGCCTCGAGCGCGTTCCGCAGCTCTCCCCGCGTCGCGCTGGGGAAGTCCAGCTGCAGCACCTCCAGCAGAGCCCCGTGGCTGCGGGCCAGCACCGTGGCCGTGCCGTCCGCACCCTCGACCCCCTCCTCGCCCTCGCCGCCGCTCGACAGCCGCGTCCTGCCCAGCGCGTGCTCGACGCTCCTTGTCTCCCGCACGACGTCGTCCAGTGTCGCGAGGTTGAGCGCCGGCGCATGGCCGTCGCCGGCCGCCGCGCCGCCGCTCCGGGAGCTCGAGCGGGACGAGGAGCTCGCCCCGCCGGCGATCTGCGTAGGCAGAGGACGTGGGCGGTGGGGGACCAGCAGGCGGCTGCCGAAGTGGGCAACGCAGGGCGAGGCGCTAAGCACACACCACTGTGGCCACGATGCGGTCGAGGTTTTCGCGGAATGCGTCCTGCAACGACTCCATCATGCCTTCCTGCGAGGGGAATGCGCGGTGGGAATGCGGGGCCATGGCTCAGCAACCGCTGCGTTGCGCGCAGGGTCGCGGCCTGCGTGGCCACAGCCACTCACCTCCGGCTCGGTCTCCATTCTAGCAATGCAGTCCACGATCCACTCCACTTCGGACTGCGGGGAAGCACGGGCCGGGCCTTGGCTGAGTAGGACTGCTGCAGGCAGAGTTCACGCGCACGTCACTCGGGACGCCCCTCACTCACCAAGTCACAGCGGGCCTGGACTGCAAGGTCCAAATCCTTCATCACGTGGTCCATGTAACTGAGCAGCGCGGCCGCGACGGTCGCCGCAGAGCCCCGGGGGCCCCCGTGGCTGCTGCCCGCACCGGCCGACCCGCCCGCGTCTGTTGTGCTGACTTTCGTGACCCTATCCTGACCCTGCGGGCCGGAGAGGGTGCGAAGATGACATCCATGGTACATCACCATGCGTAAACAAAATAACCAAAGTCTCCCGGATGTCTTGCACTGCGTCCGTCACCATCGCACGTGGCGTTGCACCTGGGGGTCAGGAGCGGGTCCCTGGGGTAAGCCCTCCCCTGGCGCGCAGCCAGGGGTGGCGAGGGGCTGGTTACAGCCCCTGTCCGCTGGCGGCTGCGGGGAAGGTCCCCCGGCAGCCGCCGCGCTCTTGATCATCTCCATACGATCCACGCTGTCGTAGAGCTCCTCAGTTACAAACTGCTCGCATCTGCAGCAACGCGAGAACGTTGCGGGCGGTCAGAGCCGCTCCTGGCACAACCTGCTCACTGCTCGCGCGCCGCTTCAGCTCCCGCACCTGAGAAGGGGCCCCTGGAGCACGCCGCTCTCGCGCAAGGCGAGGCTTTGGTCGGTGAGGCTGACCGGGCTCGCGTTTGGGACCCAGAAGGGCCACGCCGGCCACCACTGCCGGCGCCACTGTGAGCGGCAGTTGTCCTGGAACTGCCGGTGCACCAGCATCACGCCCTCCGTGGCGACGGCCGCCGCGCGAGCAGCCGCGTCCCCGCGAGCGTCCCCCGCCGCCGCCCGCCGCGCCGCCTCGACGACGGCCGCGAGCGCCACCACGTCCGGGTGCGCGCTGCCCAGGACAGCCTCCTTGGCCGCCCGCAGCGCGATTGCCAGATCCAAGCACGCGGCACCCCGGCCCTGCCGCAAGCGCAGCCCGACCAGAGCCCCCGCCGCATCCCACACGCTCGCGTCCGCGACACGCCCCGGACCCCCCGCAGCCTCTAAGGCCGCCTCCAGCACCAGCTCCGCCTCCGACGCGTTCCCCATAGCCCCGTGGCACTCGCCAAGGCGAAGCATGGTGGTCACGAGGTCCGAGCGCCGCGGTTCTTGCGACTGCTGCAGAGCCGCCAGGGCCAGCTGGTAATGCCGCACGGCGCCGGGCAGGTCGCCCAGCTCGCGTAAGCACGCGGCCAGGTCGCACCGTGCTCCGAGCGCCGCGGGGCTGGCGCCGGGCAGGGCCGGGAGCAGGTTCTCCAGGAGCCGCATCGCATCGGCCGCCTTGCCAGCCCGGCAGAGGCAGCGGCACCAGCGGCGGGCGCACTCGACCGCAGCGCTGTCGCTGGGACCCACGGCGGTGAGGAGCGCGTCGAAGGCAGCGCTGTAAGCCGCCAGCGCCTCGTCCGTCTGCCCTAGCTCGTCATAACATCGCGCCACCTCCAGGACGAGCAGGGCCGTCCCCGGGTCGCGGGGTGAGGCCACGCGCCCCAACTTAACATGGAGCGCTGCGAGCGTCGCGCGTAGCTCCTCCGGTGCACGAGGCGGTCTGTCTGGAGAGCCTGGGTGACCAAGCGCTCCTCGCGACGCCTGCGCCGGAGAGGTGCGCCGTGGCGGGGGCGCGGGCGCGCCTTCGACGAACGCGTGAGGTAGCCACGCGCCGTCGCTGGGCGCCGACGCCGGAGCTACGCCGTGAAAGCCGTCGCTGTCCCTGGTCACGGGCATGGAGCTTCGAGCGTCCGGGGGATGCGGGAAAAAGCCGGACTCATCGGCCAAGCTCGCGGCCGCGGCTTCCAAATTGTTCGCCTGTAGCATAAGGACTCTGCGAAGAAGCTGAGGATCCCTGTCGGGGTAAATTCCTCGCAACGTGGCGAGCCCAGCTGCTAGATCCGCCATGGTGATGCGAGACGCAATATCAACGAACGCTGTGCGCAAATGTCGCAGTGAGGGAGTTCTGAGGGCGCGGGGAGAGCGGGGCGCGGTTGGGTTTGGTGCGCGGACTGGCACGTTGTTTCGGGCATCTGGAATGGAAGCTAGCGTAGGAGCGTGCGGGGCGTCGCACGCGATATTTGACAGGTGCAGCGCCGGGTGGCTCTCTCGAAGCACCAGCATCTCCTCGGGAGCGGCGGAGCGGGCCCCCTGACGAGGTGAGCCCCCCTCGCGCGGAGAGCCGCGGTGACCTGCTTAAGATGTCGACGATTTATCTGCTCGACGGCTGCCCGCGCCCTCTTGCGGCGCGTCTCGCTTGTTTGGGGCGGAAACCCCATCCCGCCGAAATTCGGCGCCCTCCCGCGCTGGACGTCCTGTCGGGGAGCTCCCATGCGCATTTCCGTTTGTTGATTACCGGAAGCGACCCTCGAGGGGCGCGCTGACGACCCGCCCGCCGCTCTCCGACACTCGCCTCTCGGTCACGGCGGGGTCGGACGCCGACACTTGGTCGACGCGTGCTGGCAGGCGCCCTTTCGGAGCAGTTCCGCCGCTTGCTTCCTTCGATCCCCCGTCGGCCGTTGTATCTGCCCTGCGCGAGGCGCACGCGGGCGGTGTGTGGTTCTGGACGGGTCATCGGCGCCCCCCGCCCACACCCGCGCCTGGGGCGTCGCCGTTGCCTCCGAGCTGCTGACGCGGTGTTCCCCAGCCGCCGCTCACGGCCGCGTCCGCCCGCGATGGCGTCCGCCAGGGCCGTGCACCTGCGCCTGCTCCGGGCGTGCGCCAAGAGTGACGACGCGCGCCCTGGCGCCGCGACCTGTGCCGCGTCGCGACGTTTGGGTGCTTGAGAAACCATGGGGCGTCCATACGTGGCCCCGCGCGCCGGGACGCGAGTTTCCGCCCGCCCCTCCGCCCCCAGCGTTTCGAGGGGACGCTGAGACGCACGCGAAGGCCCTGGCGGAGATCCGCTCCCACTTTCGGAAAAACGCGCACTTGACGGACCCGGGAGAGGTCCAGCAGGCTCTCTCGTCGGGACTTGAGGCCGCAAATTTCATTGCCAACGTGACCCTCCTGGCCCCCCTCCCTCGCGTGCCCTTGGCATCTCCTCGGTGCCCGTTTGGTTTCACGACGATCCGTCCCTCTCGTGTCTGCAGTACATCGTCCAGGGAACGCTGAACGAGCGCGGGAACCTCGTGGTACGGCCCCAGACCACCCTCAAAGACATCACCATCACCCCCGATCCCCTCACCGAGTCGGACGAGGGCTGCAAGCGCCACTGACAAGGTCAGAAAGAAGGCTCAGTGTCGCGGGGACCCTCGCCGGCCGACCGTCACGATGGCAGATGTACGAATCGACCCTGTCGCGCGTGCCCGCAGAGATGGCCCTCCAGACAGCCGCGGCCGCCCGGGTCCGCCCGGGCGCGGCCGGCATCCGCCACGCCAGGCACTCCGCTCGGTCCTCTAGCCGCGCCATCCCTCGCGTGCGCTCGACGGGCGACGGAGCCCAGGCCGGCATCGGCGTCGAGATTGTGGATCCCCCCGGTGGACCCGCTGACGCGGCCCAGCACCCGCCGAGGTCTGCTAGCCCGCTTCCTACGGTGTCGAGATCGACTCCCAGCCCCACCCCCGCTGCCGGCCCGCCCAGGCCCGTCATGCAGCCCGGCACCATGCCGGCATCGGCCGCCCACGTCCTGGCCGGCACGCCGGGCCCCGCGGGAGCTGGCCCCGCTTCCTCCTTCCCTGGCCAGCCGACCGGCGGGGCGTGGGCCTCCGCGGCTGCGGCCGCCCGGCCGCCGGTGACGGCATCCCAGGTCAAGCCCCCGGTGGTCTCCGTTAAGCCGGCGGGGTCTCCGCCGGCCGGCGCCCAGCCGTTGCCGCGGATCACGTCCGCGGCCAACATGAGCGGGGGCTACAACGGGCCGCAGGGTGCGCCGCCGATGGCGCCGCCAATGGCGAGGGCCGCGCCCCCGATGGGCGTCGCCAGCCCTGCGGTCGGGGCTCCGCGCGCCCCGACGGGCCCCCCGATGCCGCCGGGCGCAGCGCCGTACTCGATGGCGAGGCCGGGGCCGCCCCCGACGGCCATGCCCGTGCGCCCTGCGCCGGCCGCGCCCGCCTCAAGGCCAGGCTCGGTTCCTCCCCCGGGTGGCATCCGGACGGGGGCCCCTGAGGTCAGCTACGCGGCCGTGTCCCTCCACGATAAGCCCCCGGGCGACGTCTCTTTTGACGACCTGACGGCGCAGGCCACCTCGCGGATCGAGGCGCAGCTGCAGGGCACGACAGTCCAGGACCTCCTGGCTCAGGTGCGGTGCCGACGGGGCTGCGGTGGCTGCAGTGGAGGAGGCTTGCGTCATCGTCATCGCGTGAGCCCTCGTCTCGTGTGCAGAAGGAGCGCCAGCTGCAGAGCATGCTGGAGCCGAGGCCCGGCCGCCTGCCGCCCCGGTCGTCCGAGGTGGCTCCCCTGCGCGAGGAGATCAACATCCTCGAGTCCATGCTGCGCCGCGGCGTGATGCGGCCCGCGGAGCTGGCCGGCCAGACGGCGCCGGTGAGGGCGGTGGCGACGGGCAGAGAGACATGCCCCGGAGTTCGCGGCAGCTGGAGAGTGACCCGCTGCGCCTCCTGTGCCGCAGATCCCCGTCATCCAGGACCGCGCCAAGTTGGAGGCGGAGGCCGTCCTCGAGCGTATCCGCTCGCTCAGCAAGAGGGCCAACGAGATTGGTGTGTGGCGATGCTGGCCGTAGTGCAGGGCTGGCAAGTCTCCCGCCGGCCGGCGTGACGCCAGCTCGCGTCTTCCCCCTTGCAGGCTACAAGGACATGGCGACGATCAACGCCATCCAGTCTGACCTGGAGACTCTGGAGCGGGAGAACAGCATCCTGCGCGGCATGGCCGAGGACTTACTCAAGGCCAAGGCGGTGCTCGAGGAGAAGAGGAAGAGCATGCTGGCCGAAAGCGCCGCCAAATACGCCAGGCGCAGCTTCCCCGGCGACTACAGCGACCAGGAGGCGGTCTGGGACTGACACTGGCGCGCGCTCTGGCTTGTGCTCTGGCGCTGCGCGGCGTTTCTATCGTCGCCTGTCGCGCGCTCCGATCCCAGTTACGCTTGAACGTGTCCGAGCAAGCGCCTTGACAAAAGAAAGCAGCGGGAATGGCGGCCCTCGCGACGTTCCGGGCCCCGCCAATCCAATGTGCTCATACGCCACGCAGGCAGCAGCGCCTGCTCGTCGCTCCGCACCCTCCGGCGAGGGTGCGGGATTGTAAAGAGACTACCTTGCGTTGCGGCGTTCGAGCGCACGCGAAGAGGCGCGACGACGAGCGGAGCAGCAGGTGGGTGGCAGGAAAATTTCCGGGGTGAACTCCACTCGGCGGAGGGCGGCGTGAGCGGCAGCGGAGCATGAAGAACGAATCCGTGCAACCTCTTCCATTGGCTGCGCAGGGTCCAGGAGACGTTCGTCGATGTGGCGAAGGAGATTGTCCGTCGTATCCCTCCGCAACAGCTGGCCGCTCTCGTGGCCGTTGGCGGGGTGGGTCTGTTGCTTGTCGGGCCAGCTCTCCTCGCCGTCGCCATGACGGGAGCGACCATTGCGCTGAGCATGGTGGTCGCTGGCTCCGTCATCGTCCCGATGATGATGGGCCTCGCCTCGCTTGCCTTCGTGGCTGCGTTCCTTTTCCCCATCGGCGGGATGCTTCTGCCGTTCACGTTCATGGGGCTGGTGGCAGCGAAGAGCATCGCAATGGTGGTGTCAGGCGCGCTGGGCTTTGGCACCATCGCTGCTCTCCTATGGTTCTCCTCCAACAAGGTTTGAGCCGGCTGCAATGGCACACCGAGCGCGGCCGCTGCCCTCATCCCTCCCCTGACGCCTGCCCACTCGAGTTCTTCGCAGGGCTCGAAGGTGTCCAGCAGCGTGATTGACGTGGAGCCGACGCTGCGGATGGGGGACGACGAGGAGGCGCAGGAGGAGGCCAAAAAACGCAAGTTGGAGCTGGAGGAGTTTGACGAGCTGCTCCGGCGGCGGGAGGCGTTCAAGAACCGCATTTAGAAAGGCGCCATGTTAGACTGGCGCTGGCGCTGCTTGCCAGGAACCATCAGCGGTCCTTGCTTTTTGAAGATGCCACTTGTACTGTGGAAAGACAGCGAGTCGGACGGGGAGCTCGAGAACTCGCTGTAGATAACGGTGCTGCTGCTGGCTGAGCGGATACCCCCCTCATTTGCTCCGCCCGTCCCACGGAGCGCGCCCGGAACGGTGGAAACCAGCGCAAATGGAAGATTATCGGTACCCCAACGTGTCCTGGTCGTGGGCGGAGGACGGAGGAAGGACGGAGCCCGCGTCGAGCGCGCCGCCCACCGTCGCCCCTCCCAGCGCTGCGCCCGCCCTCACCCAGTGCCGCAAAGCCGTGGTGATCGGCATCAACTACATCGGCGACAGCTGCGAGCTCGCTGGGTGCATCAACGACGCGGAGTGCATGGCGTATGCTCTTCGGAAGCACTTCAGCTTCCAGGACGACGAGATTGTCATGCTTCGGGACGACCGGCCCCATCCTGACTTCTACCCGACGCGGGACAACATCCTCCGGGCCCTGTCGTGGGTGAGTCGTGCCATGCTGGGTTTTGGTATCAGGGCATCAGGGACGAGTTGGCCTTTTCTTAAAAGGCCAACGTGGGTTTGTGTGCCTCGCAGCTAATGCAAGACGTGACGAGCGGGAGCTCCCTCTTCCTCTCCTTCTCGGGCCACGGGACGCAAGTGCGCGACGAGGACGGCGACGAGGCGGACGGGTACGACGAGGCGATCTGCCCCAGAGACTACGCCACCGCGGGTCTCTTGGTAGACGACGACCTCAACCGCCTCCTGGTACAACCCCTCCCACGAGGCGCCCGCCTGCACGCGGTCATCGACGCCTGTCACAGCGGATCCGCGCTGGACCTGACCTACATCGCACGGCGGCACAGCGGAGCGGTGCAGTGGGTGCAGGAGCTCCCGGGTCCCGTCCCTCAGTTCAAGGGGACCGCCGGTGGAGTCGTGGTGCAGTTCGGCGCGTGTCAGGACGCCCAGACGGCCCAGGACACGAGGACGCTCGCGAAGGTGCCAATGCCCTGCCGCATGCCATGTGGTGCGGCACCCTCAGTGTTGCCACACGTAGAGCAGCGTCGTGCCAACCGCCGCGCTCTGCATCTGCAGGGCGTCGCCACCGGAGCAGCCACGTTCACCTTCCTGGATGCAATGGAGCGATTTGGCCCGAGGCAGTCCTACGCGCAGCTGATCAGCAACATGGAGGACGCGCTCCGACGAGCCACCAAGCCCAAGCTGGGCACGGTGACGCTGCTTGCGCTGGCACGGAGGGCCCTCCTGGGCGCGCGCTCTGCTCGCTACATGTGACATGGTCACAACGCAAGCGTCTCTCTTTGGCCCTGCGCAGACGTTGGTTCCGGCGCTGACCTCCGCCGTCATGGGCATGCTGGCGTCGGGCGAGAGTGCCCTCCTCAGCAGCTCCGCCGCCGCCGTGGTCACCACCGTGAACGGGGTCCGCCGGGCTCTCAACCCGGCGCAGAAGCCCCAGCTGTCCGCGAGCGCGCCCTTCAACCTCGACGTGCCGATCGCCATCGCCCAGCCCCAGTGACGGCCCATTCCTAACCAGGTCAACTGAGCCCCCTATCGCTGCGCTCGCGCCTGCTTCTGGCTTCTGACTTGACGTCAGCTCTTGAATCGCCGTGCCAGTTTCCACGCACCATCACTTGCGGGTGTCCTTGAGCGCCACCGTGCGGTTGAGCACCAGCCGCCCCATCTTCTCGGTATCCTCATCGACACTGCGGAACACACAAAGCACACAGCTTGATCGCGGCTGGTCCGGTGCACGTGCAGCGGGGCGCGCGTCAGCGGCAGAGAGGCGGTGGGAACGACGCGATCGTTGCAGAGGCAGGTGGTTCCCGTGACGACTAACCGTCCCTCGCGCTCACCAGAAGTACCCCACACGCTCCAACTGGAACTTCTCGAGGACCTTGGCACTGGAGAGGATGGGCGGCACGAAGCCCTGCAGCCAGGGTGCCGTCACAGGCGTCAGGCACACGTGCGCCTGCACAGCTGTGTCAGACACGCCGCGCATGGCCATGCAGACATCCCCACCTGCTTGATCACGAGGCTGTTCGGGTTGACGTCCTCAATCCAGTTGTCCCCGAACGACATGGGGTCCTCGGATTTGAAAAGCACGTCGAAAAGGCGAAACTCGGCCGGCTGCGCGTGGGCCGCCGACACCCAGTGGATGATGCCCTTGGGAGGCTTGCCGTCGTAATCGATCAAGGCCTCCGCCTGCACCTCCACCACCGCGCCGTCACGCACCGTGCACCCCGTGCACTTGATGGCGAAGCCGTACCTGCGCGGGGCGCGCCACGCCACGTCCTGAGCACTCCAACGAGACTGGCAAGCGCTGCACCAACCACGCCGCAACAAGCGTGGTGTCTCGAACGTCAGACATCACCTGAGCATGGCCATCTTGCCCGGCGCCAGGCCGTAGTAGCCCTTCTCGTCCACCTGGCGGAAGTCCGTGCACTCGATCCAAAGCTCCCTGGGGGCCGTGAAAACGGGGAATGATCGCTTGCGTCATGCAGTGTCATTTGGCCGTCCGGGCCACCCTGGCGGGCCAAGCCCCTCAACATACACACACGCCGTGGCGCACCCCAACACACAGCGACAAGTCACGCAGACCCAAGACCGCGCGGGTCCGCAGACACGGCAGCCACGCACCGCGTGATGGGCATGGTGTACGTGGACTCGTCATCGGCGCGGCCCGGGAAGTGCCGTGCCTCGACCGTGCGCGTGAAGTCGGCCGGAAGGTTGGTGAGGACCAGCTTCAGTGGGTCCTGCACCCCGAAGCGCCTCGGCGCGTGCTGCTCCAGGTCCGCACGGACGTAGTGCTCCAGCTTGTGCAGGTACGCTGCGGGTGGATGACAGCGAGGGGTTGTCACCCGCCTCAGCCTATTGGGCTCCGGCCACCGCATGCAACGTCGAATTGCATCTGCGAGCCCCCGCCTCACCCATGTTCTCGTTCCTGGAGAAGCCCATGTCCCGGCAGAAGTTGTTGATGCCCTGGGGCGTGTACCCCCGGCGCCGCATCCCGGCCAGCGTGGCCAGGCGCGGGTCCGTCCACCCCGACACGTACCCGCCGTACACGAGCTTCTGGAGGCGGCGCTTGGAGAGCACCACGTCCGTGATCTGCATCTTGGAGTACTCGTATACCACCGGCTTGTACATGTCCAGGACCTGCAGATTGGCGTGGGGTGGCACGTTATGAGTCCACCACTTGTAGTGTCAGGCCT
This sequence comes from Protoeuglena noctilucae, assembly GCA_958009085.1. NCBI lineage: Eukaryota > Viridiplantae > Chlorophyta > Pedinophyceae > Marsupiomonadales > Marsupiomonadaceae > Protoeuglena > Protoeuglena noctilucae. The sequence goes on from OY253674.1 coordinate 573,685, forward strand.
GTGGTCATCCCACTGTGGTCGCTGAAGCGTACGATGACAGCATAAGAAGCACTGCCACTCGCCTCCAGGAGCCAGTAGTAGGACGCGCGCCGTGACTCAAACTCGAGCGTGCAGAGCGAGTGCGTGATGTCCTCCAGGGAGTCGTTCAGGCAGTGGGTGAAGTCGTAGGAGGGGTAAATGCACCACTTGTCCCCAGCCTGCGTAAGGAGGGAGACGAGGGGACTCCTACTAGGGTCCTCAGCATACCGTTGAGTTTGGCCAGCGCCACCGTGCGCGGTGGCGAGGTCGGGAGGTCCACGTAAGGGCCTGGCAAGGGAGCCACGGCCCCAATGCCCGGCGCACGTCACGCGACGTATGAGCCGGCGCTGCGGCTCACCATGGGGTGGGGCATGTACTTGATGCGGTAGGCGATGAGGTCGAACATGTTGTAGTTCTCGTTCTTCACGTCCATCTTCATCCGCAGGCACACCTCGCCCTCGTTGTACATGCCCCGCCGCATGTCCTCGAACTTCCGCAAGTTCTCCTCCACTGCGCGCGCCGTGGCACCTCTTGCGTTGACGACACCGCAGTATCGACCGACACAGCCACGCTGACCCATGTACCATGCAAGCCCGCCGACCACGCCATTGTGACCCACCACGCTTGCAAGTGACCCTGCCACCCTGCCATGCCCCTCGTTATTAGCCCGTCATCAGCCCACGTCCACCCACCTGGCGTGTCCCTCCATGGTGACGCCTCCCGGCGCTCGCGGTACGCAGCGATGTCATCTGACGACAGGTGGCACACGTACGCCTTGCCAATCTTGATCAGCTTCACCGCCAACTCGTAGAGCTCCTGGAAATAGTCCGACGCGTGCGTGATCTTCCACGGCTTCCACCCCATCCAGCTCACTGCGATCGACCAGAGGGCGCGTTTTCTCTCATGCCAAAGCCAGCAAGTGCATGAAGTGCAGCTGCGTGTTCGTGGCTCCCTGCGTTGTGTGTCATGCTGTCTTGCAAAACACGTCGTCCTAGCAGTTACCCTTAGATGCGCGTCGCCACATCGCAAGCCCACAGTCCTGCCAGCCCATGTGCCATCAGCCCAGAGCGACACAGGGTGCACCCCACATCTCTGAGCATCCAACATGCGCCCTCACCGATGTCCTGGATGTGATCGATGAACTCCTGCTTCTCCGCCTCGGGGTTGGTGTCGTCGAACCGAAGGTAGCAGTGACCGTCGTACTGCTCCGACATCCCAAAGTCGATGAACATGGCCTTGGCGTGGCCGATGTGCAGGTACCCGTTCGGCTCCGGAGGGAAGCGCGTCATGTACCGCCCGCCCGTGCGCCGCAAGTGGCCCTCCAGCTGCTCGGGCGTGTTGACCACCCGCATCACCGACCCGTCTGAGAAGTTCACCGTCGTGTGCACCGCCGTGTTGTCCTCCGGCTTGGGCAGGAACGCGAACACGTCCACCTCCGCCTCAGGCTCCGCATCCGCCTTGGCAGCTGCCGCCGCCGGCCCCGGCCCCGCCCCAGGCGCGTCGCCGTTGGCGTCGTCCCCGCCCTTCTTCCCCTTGGCCTTCGGCTTCGGCTTCGACCGCGCCTCCTGGATCCTCGCCTCGTCCTCCGCCGTCTTGGGCCCCAGCAGCGCCAGCACCTGCGCCTCCAGTTCCGCCTTCACCTTGGCCCCCTCGGCGAACCGCAGCTTGGCCCCCACCTGCCCCAGCACAGGGTTCGTGTTGACCAGGTACCGCTCCTCCAACAGCTTCTCCCGCATCGCCCCGAGCGCCTCCGCCACCGCGGCCCGAATGTCCTCGTCCGTCACGACCACGCCGATGCCAGCCGCATCCCGGAAGCCGGCCTCGTCCAGCGGCTGCGAGTGAGAAGAAACAGCCTCGCAGCTCAGGTCCCTCGCTCGCACACACGACTCGAGGTGCTATGTGATGGCGTGGGCGCTGCATCCAGGCTCGCCTTCCCTGCCGTCTTTTTCAGAAAAGACATGGCGCCCTCCAGCTGCGCGAGGGACGAGATCCCGCCGTCCATGATGTGCCCGAGGACCATCGGGCGGTGCGCGAGGGCCTGGCCGGGGAACTTGGTGGAGACATTGTAGAGCAGCACGCCCCTGCCCTTGTCACACCCGCCCTCGGCCCCCGCCTCCTTCACGACCGTCACCAGCGCATCACGGGTCTTCCGGTTCACCGCGACGTCCCTGCAAGGGGCATGGATGGAATAGAGCGAGTCCCGATGCCGACAGGGGCGAGCGCGCGGCGTAGCGGGGGCCTGGAGACGCGCACGAGGCGGGCACACGCGTGCGCTGCCAGCGCGGCGAGAGCGACGTCATGGGCGCGTCAGAGCATCGCAGACGTTTCTACAGCATCGAATAGAGTAGCTGCGAGGTCGGGAGCGCACGTCGGCGTACGCAGCCCACGCTCAGCTTGCACGCCTGGCGGGGTGGACAGCAGCGCGGCGAGCGGGGTGGTAAAACGGCACGCAGAGCTCCGCAACCGATGCAGGAGTGAGCCTAGATTACGATGCACCGCCCGCGCGAGCCGCGCGTGGGCCGACGCGAGCCCGTCGACAAACAGCAGCACGCAAGCGGCCTGAAAGCCGTCGACGGGCCTCCTTCGGCAGCGAGGAGCTGGCGGTCGATGCGTTGTTGCGAAAGTCATTTGCGGGCATCACCACCGACCGCTCACTTTGCGGTATTCTCCGCAAGGCCGATGCTCAAGAAGAGGGCCACGGCGGCCCTCTCCTGCTCCTCCCTCGACATCCTCAGCAGCTAGCCATCGACCCTCGGTCCTAGCAGTCCAGATTTGACCACGGAGACCGCATCCGCGGCTCGGCGACCGAGGACGCTCTTGAACTGGCACGGCCCCGCGCCAGTAAACCGAGTGATCACCGGCGCCGCCATCGAGGCGCGCGGGCCCAATGGGCGCGGGAACGATATGTGCGAAGTCATCACGAAGGCAGGTGGTCCCGGCGTCTCCAGAAAGGCCCGGGTTGACTCTTTGGCGGCCTTCCGAGCAGCATCCCCTCGCCGCGCGCGACCATCCCCGCGGAACGGCGCCCCGTTTCAGCTGCGCTTGCAGTAGGGCCCGCTCGTAGCTGCAGCCGCTGAGATCGCCCTCGCCGACCTCGGCTGGTGACGCGGCCGCGGGCGAAGGATGCCGACCGTCCCTGTAAACCGGGACCTTCTCTTCGAGAAGCTCGGCCAGACGTTCAGTGAGTTCGACTGTCAAATGTTGCGAGCTGATAGAAAACAGCCGCGCCCGATGCCGGAGCGGCGTGTCCCCAGCGGTTGCGTGTGCATCCCCGACCCCAACTGGCCTACCCCGGCGCTGAAGCCACGATAGAGGCCGCCTCGCCTGTGCTAGACGCACATACTGCACTACGTTTGTGAGGCATCAAGTAGCGTAGCGCTTAAGCATGGGATGGCGAAAGAAACGCATCTGTGCACGCGCCCCCGCAGGTGAGGCCGAATTCGATGAACTTTGCTTCGAGTATGGGATCGAGCTCGACGACGTCACGTCGGAGAAGCAAATGAAGCGCAAGGAGCTGGGGGAGGTCGACGCCGAGGTGAGAGTCGCTGCCCTTCGCTGTGGCTGCCCATACTCGCACCGCCACCCGCATACTGGGCTCCCGAGGACGTGACGAGTTCCCCTTGCAAACTCTGCAGGTGGACGAGGACGAGGAGATCATTTACAAGATCGACATCCCGGCCAACCGGTACGACATGCTGTGCGTGGAGGGCATCGCGCTCGCCCTCAACATCTTCCGCAAGAAGATGCCGCCGCCGACGTACAAGGTCTCTCCTCACCCCTCCGTCAAGATGACTGTCAAGCCGGAGACGGCCCTCGTGCGCCCCTTCGTCGTGTGCGCGGTGCTGCGTGGGGTGACCTTCACCAAGGAGCGGTACGACTCGTTCATCGACCTCCAGGACAAGCTGCACCAGAACCTCTGGTGCGCGCTGCTTGCCCTGCCGCGCCGCGCCTGGCCCAGTGCTCTGTGCCAGTCTGTTTCCGGGCCTGTCTCTTGGCGCTCCGCTGGCGGTGGAGGTGGTGGAGCAGGCTCCCTGCAATACAAGTCGCCTCCACCACCTTTCCAAGTGGCCATTTGAGAGAATCGTGATTGCTACTCATGCTCGCAGTCGCCAGCGCACGCTCGTGGCCATTGGGACGCACGACTTGGACACGATCGAGGGTCCCTTCACGTACGAGGCACTGCCGCCCGAGGAGATCCGCTTCGTGCCCCTGAAGCAGACGAGGGAGTTCAACGCGCGGGAGGTACTCGAGCACTACGACGCCCACGACCTGAAGCTCAGGCGAGGGGCACGCGGGGGCTGTAAGGCAGAGTGCGAGCTCGCGACTGTGGCCATGCATGGTGCCCTCGGCTCCTGACGCCGCCTCGTCGTCCCTCGCGTTTGCAGGAAGTACACGGGCATCATCAAGAGCTCGCAGGTGTACCCCGTGATCTTCGACGCGCGCCGCCGTGTGCTGTCCCTCCCGCCCGTGATCAACGGGGCCCACTCGGCCCTGACGCTCTCCACGCGCAACGTGTTCGTCGAGTGCACCGCGACGGACCTCCACAAGGCGCAGGTCGTGCTCAACACGGTCGTCTGCATGTTCTCCGAGTACTGTGCGGCGCCCTTCACGATCGAGCCCGTCGATGTCACGGACGCCTTTGGGGAGACGCGGACGTACCCCGACCTGTCGCCGAAGGAGTTCAGCGTCGCGTCGTCCTTCGTCAACAATTTCGTGGGCGTGAACCTCTCGGCCGAGCGCCAGGCGGACCTCCTGACGCGCATGCAGCTGGAGGCCACGGTAGTGCCCGGGACGGAGCAGATCCACGTGCGCGTGCCGCCCACGCGCTCCGACATCCTGCACCCCGTGGACGTCGCGGAGGACGTGGCCATCGCGTTCGGCTTCAACAACATCGCACGGTCCGTCCCGCCCACCGTGACGGTGGCCAAGGAGCTGCCCCTCAACCAGCTGACCGAGCTCCTGCGCATCGAGTGCGCGAGCGCGGGCTACACGGAGATCCTCACGTGGGCGCTGTGCTCGCGGCTGGAGAACTTTGACTTCATGCGCCGCAAGGTGCGCCAGGGACCGCACTTGGCTAGGGCGCTTTGCTCGGGATGCTGCTCAGGATCGGTTGCATGCAGATGCAGGAAGTGCAAATGCCTGTGCAGCATGCATGAAGGGAGTGCAAGTCCACAGTGCTGCGGCGGCCCAGATGCCTCACTCCCGCTCGCTCTCGACTGCCCCCAGGATGACGGCAAGACGGCCGTGTCGATCGGCAACCCGGCCACCTCGGAGTTCCAGATCGTCCGCACGCACTTGCTGCCCGCCGCCCTCAAGACCCTGGGGGCCAACAAGTCCGCACCCATCCCTGTCAAGTTCTTCGAGATTTCCGGTGACGGGCTGGGTGCTGCTGTGCCCGCGCTGATGAGAGAGAGCGTGCAATGTTTGCTGGTGTTGCGCTGATCAGAGAGAACGTGCAACGTCCGCACCGCTGCTCGCTGCTTGAGTGGCTGTTGTGCGTGTCGCGCAGACGTGATGTGCCTGACGGACGAGCGCAAGGTGGGGGCCAAGAACGAGCGTCACCTGGTCGCCGTGTGCGCGTCGTCCTCGGCCGGGTTTGAGGTCATCCACGGCTTCCTCAACCGCATCATGGAGGTGCTGGGTGTACCGTGCAGCCACCCTTGCGCGGGGGAGGCGCCCTCGGACCGCTTCGGGTCCTACACGTGGGAGCAGGCGCCGGCGGACGAGACGAGCGCCTCGCCGTTCTTTGAGGGGAGGCACGGCCGCGTGCTGCACACCACGCGCGAGGGCCGCACGGTGCCCGTGGGCGACTTCGGGGTCGTGCACCCGGAGGTGCTGGAGAAGTTCGACATCATCGTCCCCGTCAGCGCCCTCGAGATCAACATCGAGCCCTTCTGCCGGGACCAGTACGGGTGAGGCGCCCGCTGTGTGGGACGGGCGTATGCAGGGAGCCGAGATGTGCCGCAACTGCGGTGTGGGCCCAGACAGCATGAGAGAGCATCAGAAAGAGCATGAATGTATGCTTTCCTGTCGCCTTCACACAGGAACGACTTGCTGGTTTCGTGGAAGTGATGGCGATGGAGTTGAGCGCTGGCAAGGTTCGCTTCCCGACCTCTGCTCTGCGTCATGTTTCAACCGCGGCGGGCGCTATGTGGCGGCTGCAAGCGAATGGCGTTGTGTGACGGCGCGTTGTCGTGTCATCTCGCTGCCTTCCGCTGCAGCTTCTCCATGAAGTCCCAAATTGGCATGGCGCCTGCTCCACCAATCACCATGAGCCGGCCGTTGGTGGACCGCACCGTCCCCAGCTTGCCGTTGAATTTGAACCGTGGACCGCTGACCTTCCTGCGACGACGGAGGCGGCGCACCGTTCTCAACACGCGATGCAGGCCCAGGCGCTGTCAGAGTCCCCGAGCATCGCATGGCACCACCCCATGCAGCACACAGCCCCACAGGCCGCGCCCTCACGAGACATCGAGGTCGACTCCGTGCGACCGCAAGGACAGCACCACGGCGGCCATCGCGGCGTCGATCGCAGCCTCAGTGTTCTCCCGCGCAGACGACGACGTGTCCATGGCGACGGCGATGCGGCGGTCCAACGCGGCCCCTCCCGCGCCACGCTCCGCGGCCGCCTTGGCACGCTGGAACGCCCCGTCGCCTACATAGGTCCGCTCGGCCACGCGAGCCGCCGCTGCACCGGGGCGCTGCGCGGGGCGACTGCGCGCCGAGCCCGGCGCGTTGCCCGACTCCGCCCGCGCGCTCGACTGGCTGCGCGCCACCGGACCCGCCTCCATCGCTTGGGGATACCCCTGTCGCTGCCCCATGGCCTGTGGGGGGGACGGTAGACATCACAATCTGCGGCGTTTGCTCATCTACCCTATCTCTGGGATGGCTCACGTCGCATACTCTCAGCCCAAGTCATTCGCCTCAGCACCCGGCCTCACCTCGAACACTCCTGGGCTCTGCCTCCCAGGGACCGCCCCGAATTGCGACGCCGCCTCGTAGATGGGATGACCGAAGAGGGAGTCGTCCCGGGCGTAGTTCCCAAGCCCCAGGGACCCCGTGCTCGCGTCTGCACGGGCGTGGGAAAGACACGGCAACAATCGAGCGTCAGGAGCGACAGATGCGCATCTGCCGACATGGTGGCAACGCCCCAGTGCTAGACCATGTGCTGGTGGCCAGGAGCTATACACCAGCTCACCTGACAGGTGCGAGTTGGTCTTCTGAGGGACGCCGCCGTAGCTGTCCCTGACACTGTTGGCCTCGTCTCCGCGCGTGGCGCTCGCCCGCATCATCTCCGCGATTGCGCTGCCCATGACCGCCCGCATGCTCCGGGAATGCACCAGCGCGGCCCGCCCACCGCTGGGCTGGTTTCCATACTCGTTCCCACCACCACTCAGCGCCTGCTGCGCCTTGATGTCCGCAGCCACGCTCATCCCGTTGCCCACAACAGGGTCACCGGGCGCCGGCTGCGTATCTCTGCGATCGAGCAAAATCGCCGGGTTTGCTAGATCCCTCACGGGCGCCTCGTGCCTTCTAGCTCTGCCGGGGCAGCCAGGGTCCCAGCCTGAGGCAGCACGGGGGTCCAATGTCGAGCCCCTGAGGTCACCTGAGGAGCTTGTTCTCCATTTCCAGGAAGCTGACTTTGGTGGCGAGCTCGTCCGCGGCGTCCTTGGCCGCCATGGCCTGCTTCGTCGCCTCCGCCGCCCGACGGTCCGCGATGGTCGCACGGCTCTCGGCACCCTCCAGCTTGCGGTACAGCTCCTGCACCTTGGCCTCGTCCTGCGCGAGCGGAGAGCAATCGCGTTCATCTCATCGGGACTATCGCTGTCCGGGCGGTTGACAAAGCCGGGCCCCTGCACAGGGAGCAGTGCCGTGCGCGTTCCCCAGGCCCCTGCGCGCGCGGAGCCTCGCCTGCGCCGCTCTCCGCGCCGCGGACTCCTCCCGGGCCTTCCCCTGCGCCATTTGCGTGCGGAAGACCTCCACCTGCCGCCGCGCTTCCTCCAAAGCCATCCGCGCCTGCCTGGCGTCCTCCTCAGCCACGTGCTCGCGCCGGTTCGCCTCCTCCAGGTCCCGCGCCGCTGCGATGAAATCGAGCAGGATCAATTGTTTACACAGAATCTTCAGTAACGGCGCGAGGCCTGTATGATCTCCGCATGACAGGAAGGCTGTTGGGGAGAGATGTGCGCCGCGGACCCCTCGCCTGCTTCCAGCGACCCCTGGAGGTCCGAGACGTTCTTCATGACGGCCGCGATGGTCCCGAGGCGCTTCTTGGACTCCCCCAGGGCCTTGGACAGGCCACGTACCCCGCGCTCCAACGTCGCCCACGTCTCCGCAGAGGCGCGTACCTCCCCGGAGTCGCCCCGCATCTCCGGGACGTACTTGGCCAGCCTGCGAAGAGCGGGGCTGTCGCAAATGACCGCGCAGGCGCAGACTAGCGCTGGATGCGTGCTTGACTGGAGCAATGGGGCAGAGCACGGGGGCCCATGACATGTTGATCGTCACCGCACCTGGACAGATAGTCGGGGAGGTTGGGCGGGAGCAGCCCCGCGGTGTTGTCAAGATTCTCCCCCGGGACGTACTGGCTCAGGCGGGCGTACATGCCGTGCGCGGCCGACACCGCCGTCTTGTGCAGGGCGTGGGCCAGTCGGTGCCCCATCGGCTCCACCAGCGCCCCGAACGCCGCGTCCACCATCTGATGCCTCTCTGCGAGTCACACACCGAGCGCAGCACTTCATCGAGCCTTCGCAAATTCTGGCTGCCGTCCAGCAGACGCTGGTTGCTACGTCCGCTCGCTTGCAGCTTGCCAACGCGACGGTGCAGCCTCGCCTTCCAGCCCACCCAGGGCGCCCCGCCCCCGCCTGTCGTCGAAGTCGTCAAACAGCGACGTGCTGGCGTCCTCGAACAGCACTTTCAGGGCTTGCAGGAGGTTGCTGACCATCTTCTGGAAGAGAGGCGTCATCTCCCTCTGCGAACGCGCAAGCGCAATGAAAGCATGAGGCACAGCACATGGCCCCAAACATGTGACGCACTCCTTCCTGCCACAGAAGGCGTCTCCCTCGCGCGTACCACGCCCATCGCGCAGCCCCAGGTGAAAAGCGAGGTGAGCTCTCCATCCCCAGCCCCAGGCGAGCCCTCTCTCACCAGCATCGCCTCCAGCTCAGCCGCCGCCACATCGTGCATGGCCTCGGGGCGCGGTTCGCTCGGAGACTCCTCAGGCGGCCTCGCGGCTGCAGCTGGGCCGTCCTCTGCGGCGGCCGCCACCGGGCTCTTGGATTCCTTCCGTGGCGTCGCAGTCAGGGAGAATGCCGACCGAATGGGCGCCTGCGCAGACGCTTGGCCGGACGGAGGGCCTGGCGATGGCCTGGCTGACTCCGCATGGGCGGGCGTCGTCACGTCAGGCGGCGACCCCGCTTGCGGTGCTGCTGGGGCCGGTGCGGCTGCAGCGGGGTCCTGCTGCGGGGACGCCTGCGCGTCGGGCTGCGACGGCTGCGCGGCCGCGTCCTGTGCCCCAGCCGGAGCGGCGGTGGAGGGACCAGGGGCCTCTGCGTGAGTCGTCGCCACGTCCGCCGCTGCCGATTCGAACACTGGGTTGGGCGTCAGTGCCGGCGGCTGCCCCCTCGCGCTCGACACCGCGCTCCTCGGGGAGTCCGGGAGAGAGGAGAAGTCCTCGTCCTCGTTGTCGTGTGCAGGTGCGGTCGTGACCCTCTGGCTGCCGGGCGCAAGGTTTGCTGCCGCCCCATCCTGTGCAGCCGGGAGCGTCGTGGTCGGCGGGGCTCCCTGTGCGAGCGCAGCGGCCGGCTCTCCGCCCGCGCCATCAGCAACCACCGTTTGCGCCGCGCCAGTCGTCGCTGGTGCTGCGCCCTCCGCCGCGGCCTTGCTCATCACGGCGCGCACGATGGTCTCGAGCCGCTGCTCCGCGTACCGCTCCACCGCCGCCTCGAGCAGCTCCCGCGCGCGAGAATGGCCCAGCATGCCTTCCAGCTCCCGGAAAGGGTCCCGCTCCCGGTCCTCCCCGCCCCTCTCAGGCCCCACCTCCCCGTGCTCCCTACCCTCGCCGTCCTCCTCGCCTCTCGACCACGCTGCGCCCGAAGCGTCCACGCGCGGCCAGGACTGCGCCAGCCGCGACGGCTGGTGCGGGTGCGGGGGCTCGTGGGCACTCTGGCTGGCGGAGGAGCTGGCCATCTCCGCGCCCGAGTCAGCTCGGGAGGCGTCGCGGTGGCGGAAGCCCAGGGACACGGTGCTGGAGGGAGAGGCGGACTCAGCGGCGGTCGAGATCACGTGCCTCGCCAGGCTGGCCGGGACCAGCGCTGGGGAGTCCAGTGGGACCGAGTGGTGCGACAGAAGCGCGTCCATCGCCTGCTGCTGCGCCACCACGGCGTCGCAGAAGGCCACCAGCGCCGGCGCCGCGGGCGACACGGTCGCCAGCTCGTGGCCCACGTCCGCGGAGCTGAGGCGGTCCAGCACGCGCAGCGTCGCGTCCTGCGGCACACGGTCAAAGCGCGCGGGAGTTCGCGTGCGCCATCGCAGAGTTCGCGCAACGGCGCCGCGAGCGCAACTGCCCGGCCCGCACCCCGCAGGGAAGGTGGTAATGCGCCTCCCGAAGGGCGAGGCCTCCGGGCATCGACCCAGGGTCCGCGAGCCACCCCATCCACTGCCTGCGGTCACCGACACGCGAGGCGCTTGGTCCAAGGACGCCCCGGCATGCGCCATGGGCGGCGACACGTGACTTCTGTCGCCACACTCACCACATACGGGCCGAGTCCCGCAGCAGCCATGCGAACGACTTGCCGTGGTTCCCGGCGTCAATGAGCGCCAGGAGCATCTGGTCGTCACGCCCGGGCCCCGGCTTCTGCCGTGCGGCGCCCCTGCCCGGCCGCTGCGCGTAGTACATCGCCACCTCTGCCGGCGGCTGCTCCACCAGGGGACGCACGAGGCTCAGCAGGAGGCCCAGCAGGGCGTCGACGGAGGAGCTCGAGGACGCGATGAGGTCGACGAGGCGGCTCTCGCTCATCTGCACCTCGGACAGCGCCACCTGGGCTCGGTTGATGGCACCCTCCAGGTCCACGGCCTCGTCGGCCTCATCGCCGCCCTCTCCGGGGCTCCCGGGGTACGGCGCCCTTCCCTGCGCGGTGAGGTCAGCGCGGTGGTCAAAGCATGCGACGAGGCTTCTGCCACCGGGATGGCGGCGACGCACAGCGAGAGCGGCGCTGCTGAAGGTGGGGGCGCACCTGGTCCCCCGTATCTGTTGGCTGCTCCTCTGGGATCGTCGTGATGGACAGGCGTGCGGAGTGGGAGGCGGACGCGTCCGCGTCGCTCCCAGCATCCCGGGCAACACGCGCGTGCCTGCGAGCCGAGAAAGGGCGACGTACATTGCTACGCCGCCAGCACCACGGTGCAGCCAGGAGTGGTGCATGCATCTGCACGCTTGAGAAGGTGCGGCTTACCTGGGGAGCTCCTGGGTCGGCTGAGACGAGGCTTCGGTCTTCGATGGAGACTCCATATCCATCGCATGCAACATGGGATGCTCAAACACGGGACCTGTGGACGGTTGAAACCCAGAAAAGTCTGAGCTCCCGCCTGGGCCCTCCTTCGGGCCCGTGCTGGGTGCGTCGCTTTCCGCGGGGTCCGGCTGCGGGGCTGCTCCGGGCTGGCTGGGCGCAGCGGACTCGGCAGGTGCGCCGCTCGCGCTGTCCAGATGCATCGAGAACGCCATGTCCGAAAAGGTCGGGTTGCGCTCGGGAGTCCCGTGTGCCGCGGGTCGGCGGTCGATTTCGTCAGCGAAACTCCCGCGGCTGCTGGAGACCTGGGAGCTGCGGGGCGACCGCACTGGGGCGGCCCCGTGGGCACGCGATGTGGCTGGGGTCGCTCGGGAGCCGCCCGTCTCGTCGTCGGCCTGCGATCCCGTCACATCGGGGGCCTGCCACCTGCCCTGAGCCGCGGGCCTCTTGCGGGCACGCTCCACCGGGGTGTCGTCTGGGGAAGGCGTGTGGGGCGCCGGGGAGCTGGGCGACGTCTTGAACTCCCGCGAAAGGTCCGGACGATTCTGCAAACGCCCCAAGCTGGCGTGACGTGGCGACAGGGACGCTGAGCTCGGCGCCGGGGAAGAGGGGGCGCCCTGCAGGGCACATTGATGGGTGGGTCGCGCGGATTGGGGCACTGCAGAGCGCGCGGGGCGGACCTCGCAACGCTCGAGGACGCACCTGGTCCCGGGGACTGGCAAACGTATCGTGCGGACGATTTGTGGGCTCCCGGGACCCCACGAGCTTGGGCCCAGACGAGTGTGGGACCGGGACGAGGCTGCGGAGGTGAGGGAGGAGTTGCGAGGCTGGTGATGAGGCGTTCGTGGCTCATGGATGTCTATGCAAGCCTCCGTCATGTCATCGGGCTCCAAAGATGCCCCGATCGGCGAGTTGCGCGCCACAATGCCGCAACATGCGGGGACTGGCTGGAGAGAGGGCGCGCAGGGCTCATCTTCCAGCGGTCAAGGCGTGCGACAACAGGACAAATGCACATCTAGCTTTTCGGCTCCCACCTGGGCTCGGATGGGACTCCGTTGGGGTTCTGCCAGCCCGGACGTTGCGCTTGTCGACGGGGCTCAGACCCGTCCCGCTGCTGGAGCATCGCCGGCGGTGGGGGAGGCACTGCCCCGTAGCCGAGGCCTGGAGACCGACTAGACATCTCGTCAGCGTGAACGTGGGCCCCTCACCCCGCAGGAATGCAAGCGCTCAAACCTGCATGGCCTGCCACCCCACGATCCCTGGTCGCCAGCTACGCGGCACCGCCTCTCACGCTCTATTCCGTTAAGGAGTGCGCAGGTCGCTTCCTCCATGGACGTGGCGGACGCTCCCTTCCCTTGTGCCAGTGACACCCCGTCCGACCAGCGTTCTATCTCCGCGGGGGGCCGCAGAGCGTCCAGTCCCTTGCCCCATAGCTCATCTCCACAAGCGACATCGGAAACCATGCAGGCGGTCACCATCAGCGCAGCGGCCACGGCCGGCGCGGCTCCGGCCCGCCGGGCAGGCGCGAGGAGGGTGGCGACGAAGGTCCACGCCGTCGCGAAGGCCAAGCTTAACACCAAGAGGTCCGAGGAGGTGCGTCGCTCTGCCCCATCGGCCCCAGCCGGGCAACGCGCGACCGATATCCACGGAACGGGCGTTGGGGGCCATTTGCGCTGCGCTTGCGCGTTTATTTGGATCACCGCATTGTCATCCATCATAATGAAACCATCACGCACGCTCTCCCGGCGCGACGCTGCCAGATCGGCTTGCTCATGCGCGCTCGGGTTGGGGTGGCTAAGGCGTCGCTCGGCACCATCGAGGAGACCCGAGGCGGCCACCTGACCATCCACGCCGCTTTTTCCCATCTATAGCTGCCATCACGTCGCGATATAGGCTGGGGCATGCACGGGGCCGGCAGGGAACGCGGTTCCCAGCGCACCCGCTTTCGCAGATCTTCAAGGAGGCGCAGGAGCTCCTCCCCGGCGGCGTCAACTCGCCCGTCCGCGCCTTCAAGTCCGTTGGCGGCCAGCCGATCGTGTTTGAGCGCGTCAAGGGGGCGTACTGCTATGACGTGGATGGGAACAAGTACATCGACTACGTCGGCTCCTGGGGTGAGGCGCGACGCGCGTTTTCGAGGAAACTAGCCACCTTGTCATTGCGAGGGATAGTGTGCTCGCTGTCCGGTCCCCTTCCAGCGCGTGAGACCACCGGGCGCCCCTCGACGCAGGCCCTGCCATCGTCGGGCACGCCAACGACGAGGTGAACGACGCCCTCAAGGCCCAGATCGACAAGGGGACGTCCTTCGGCGCCCCCTGCGAGCTCGAGAACGAGCTCGCCAAGATGGTCATCGACCGCGTGCCCAGCGTCGAGATGGTGCGCTTCTGCTCGTCCGGCACGGAGGCGTGCCTCTCGGTCCTCCGCCTCATGCGCGCCTTCACCAAGCGCGAGAAGGTCCTCAAGTTCGTCGGGTGCTACCACGGTCACGCCGACTCCTTCCTCGTCTCGGCTGGCTCGGGTGTCCTCACCCTCGGCCTCCCGGACTCCCCCGGTGTCCCCGCCAACGTCGCCGCCGCCACCCTCACCGCGACCTACAACGACCTCGAGTCCGGTGAGGGAGCATCCCGCCGGCGACGACGGGATGCCATTGCCTTTACAGCCGCGGAAGGGCCCGCTTGTGTGCGAGCGGGTGGGCCAACAGCCACACCCACACCTCGCCTCCCGCCCCTCGACCTGCTTGGAAGGAGCCAACACTCAGCCAGCTGCAACGGCACGCCAAAGCATCATGCGGCCCTTTGTCATTGCAGTTAAGAAGATCTTTGAGGCGAACAAGAACCAGATCGCGGGCGTCATCCTGGAGCCCGTGGTCGGCAACTCGGGCTTCATCCCCCCGACCAAGGAGTTCCTGGAGGGCCTGCGCGAGATCACCAAGAAGGAGGGGGCGCTCCTGTGCTTCGACGAGGTGAGGGAATGTGCTTCGGCAAGAGGTGGCGTGGTGGGCTAGTTGGGAGGGGTGTCCTTGACTCTACTGCACCCTGCTCCGCGCATCATGCAAGTATCGGCACTCCGCCGCTGACTCTGTCGAGCGTTCCTGGTTACTCGGCTTCCGCCGTTGCCTGCGCTTGCAATCCCTGAACCAGCGCCCGTCCTGCCACACCCTTGCAGGTGATGACGGGCTTCCGTGTGGCCAAGGGTGGGGCCCAGGACTACTTCGGCGTGACCCCCGACCTGACGACGATGGGCAAGGTCATCGGTGGTGGTATGCCGGTGGGCGCGTACGGTGGCCGCAAGGACATCATGCTCACGGTGGCGCCCGCGGGGCCCATGTACCAGGCGAGTAAAGCAGGCTTCAATGTCCAGGCCTACATGTGGCGCCTGTGTCACGGAGCGACATGGGTGCTGATGAAGCACCGACGGTCCCCTTGGCTGCGCTCTTCACTTCGTCACCCTCGTGTGGCCATGCCTGCGCCCACCGCCCCATCCCCTCGCAACCAGACCGATGCTGCGGCTGTCCCTGTGCAGGCGGGCACCCTGTCGGGCAACCCCCTGGCGATGGTGGCGGGGATCAAGACACTGGAGATTCTGGCGCGGCCGGGTGCGTACGAGTACCTGGACAAGATGACGGGCAAGCTCATCAATGGGATCGTCAAGGCTGGCAAGGACGCGGGCCACGCCATCACGGGGGGGCACATCAACGGCATGTTCGGCTTCTTCTTCATGGTGAGAAGCACAGCATCGAGTGGCGCTGGAGAGAGTGGCCGCTGACAGCGGGGTTGTGAGGGTGCTGATGGCGTCGAGCTGCGACGGGTGGCACCCACACACACGTATGCACGCACGCACGCACCCATGCACCGGCACACACGCACTCATGCACGCACCCGCTTGCGCAGAACGGCCCTGTGAACTGCTTCGAGGACGCCAAGAAGTCGGACACGGCCAAGTTCGGGCGGTTCCACCGGGCGATGCTGGAGCGGGGGGTGTACCTGGCGCCCTCGCAGTTCGAGGCGGGGTTCACGTCTCTGGCCCACACCGAGGCCGACATCGATGCCACCATCAAGGCCGCCAAGGAGGCCTTCGCTGCCATCTGAGACGACTGTTTGCATGGATTTCTACTAGCTTGCTTGTAAGCGGACCCTCTGCTGGGTGGCGCGGGGCGCCGCTAGCGCCACAGGGTGTCGCCCCGCTGGGGTGGGACTGCACGACGTGTCCCCTGCCCAGGCCAGCGCCGTGATCCGACGGCAGCTTCCGGGGTGTTTCAATTCACAAAAGAGAATGGAAGAAACGAGCGCCACACCGTGGCTTGCAGCAAGAATGGCTGGCCCGCTCCACGGTGCAACATTGCAGCTCTTAGGGGGTGACCTGGATGGCGAGATGGACGGGCGAAGGGGGCGCAGAGACAAAGAGTGCCGGGGGACCAGCCCTGAAGAGCAGGAACTCAGAGCAGAGCAACCAACAAGCCCAAACAGGAGGGCGGGGCATCAATGGGGTGCGCCAGATGCCCTGGTGTGCTCTCCAAAGCACCCCCCCGAGCGACGCGTGACGGACGCAAAGCAGCAGAGACGTCCCGCGGGCGCCGAGGACCGCAGCAGCTCACCGCAGCTACTGCCCCGCCTGCTGCGCTTGCCCCTGCGTCTGCAGCTGCTGCTGCTGTACGCGCTGCTGCTGGATCTGGATCAGCACCGCCAGGTGCTGCTGCAGCTGGTTGAATCGGTGGACGTACACGGCGTTCTGCTGGTGCAGCTGCTGCTGCTGCTGGGGGGTCAGGCCCGAACCACCGCCCTGGATCTGCGCGGAGGAGGGCGCACGAGGTGAATGGGGCCGTTAGAGCGCCGAAATGTCAATGCATACTATCCCAGAGAAAGCGGCGCCGACGCAGGCATTGAGGGCGGGCATGCGCACAGGCAGAGTAAGTCGCGCACCGCTCCGCGTCGCACCTGCTGCTGCAGCTTGAGGAAGAAGCCGTGCAGCTGCTGCCGTTGCATGTTGTACTGATGGATGAGCATGGTCAGCTGCTGCAGGGGCATTTGCTGCACCTGCTGCATCGTCAGCTGCTGCTGAGGCTGCTGCGCCTGCATCTGCGCCATTGGCGCGGCGGGGGCAGCGGCACGCGCCGCGGGCGCGGCAGCCGCGACCGGCCGGCCCGCCACATGCGCCTGGGGGGCTGCAGCGGCCGCCGAGGTCGGGACGTGGCCCGGTGCGGGTGCCTGCCCCCCCTTGGGCCCCTCCTGCTCTGCGCGCTGGTGATCCCGGTGCTTCTCCACGCTCTTCTGCCAAATCGCGCCCTGGTGGGCGACCATCCGGTGCATGACACGTAGCCGCGCCCGCCCCGTGAGGTTGCGCGCGAACCGCGCCATGCTCCGG